>JAVTVY010046544.1:0-21530 GCA_036873755.1 Hanleya hanleyi
GAGCTAGCTAATTGCATTTTATCAAAGTTTAGTTATGGGACCTAAATACACAGTTGAAGTGTGTAAGACCTTCCTACAAAGAGTATAAGTGGTCAGAATTCACACAGTGACTTATGTACCCGAGTCAAATTATATTACACAATGTATTAATGATCTGGGACATACAGAGTCATAATATGGTAAATAAAAATTTATATCCACCTTCCTGTACAGAGTACATGTAATGGTGGTCAGACATTGACTTTTGTATCTGAAGTCAATTATTCGTCATGTATCGATGATTTGTGATAAATCGAGTGTTGCATTGTTTTCTTGTATTCAACATCACAGTTAATTCATAGTAAACAACACCCTTGTCTTCTCATCTACATGTAGCTGCAGAGTGTTATGTTGGGCCATCTGCTTCAACAGATGAGAGGGCTACAGGTATATCCACATTGTTCATCATTCTATCACAGTAATGAGACTTTGTTTGCATACGATGGTGTCACTTTTCTATCACCAGTAGTATGCCGGCCATTGTGGTTGATTTTGTTGTAAGGGTGTTCAGGAATGGTGAAGATTCAACACAGTTCCATTTTGTTCCTCTTCTACATTGTATATGTAATATGGTACCACAGCTTTAGCCTGAATATTTGTTGTATCACATTACCATTTCATCTTTTCTGTCACATCCAATGATACCGGTAGCCATTATCTTGTGATGCAGGCATGTCAGAGACCAATTATCTCACATAGTCCAAGTTATGAAATAATGCACACACTTCCACCATCACCCGAAACCGTGTAATGTATCATCCGAAACCCTGTAATGTAATGATCCGCACTGTTACGTGTCTCTGATCTTTCTTGCAAGCAGTTGGTCCTATTAAACAAATAAAGAATTGTGCAATATAATTTGTCTTCACTATCCTGTCAATATAAGCTTACATTTGTAAGTACCATTCTACAGGGGTTGAAATGTTTGTAAAACTTTACTTGTCCCGGGTGACAAGGGACTATTTTTTTTACTTGTCACCTTGTTGACAGTAGTTGTCTCAAAATATTACCAAGTTTTGACTTCCTTATATAACCGTGTTCTAATTTTTCATGAAATAGAACAACCAATTAGATTCAGACTTTGTTCTGTTATTCTTTTAGTGTATTTAAATTATTTGGGTAGTAGAATACACAGACAGACAGACTACACCATGTATACAGACAAATTACCATTTTGATTGGCTTAGGTGAAGGAAAGTAATTAGGATAATCAGCGTCGTCTGCCGATTTTTGTAATTTGTCCCCGAGTTTTGCAATACACAGAAAATTTATCGTACAGCTTTAAAACTTCACACAGTATATAAACTAAAAAAAAAAATTCCCCCATATGTAATTAATCTGGGAATTGACGAAAATCACCAATACCTACCATGTTATTTTGGGGCTACGATGACATTGACCTGCCAATGTTATATAACATGCAGACTTAGTGTCATGGCGTCAAAAAATAACCTACAAATCTCCCATCTAATTGCTGTTTTCGCGATTTGTTGAGAACTACTGGAAGGATTTTCTTGATACTTTGGAATAAAATTAGCACTTTTTATTTTATTTCCTGTGTGTAGTTTCAATATCCCCCGATCAATTGTCTCCGAAATACCGCCGGCTATATTATCTGTGACAGACAGTAGAACCAGTATTTTTACAAGGGAAAGAATGTTTTCAATATCATGTGAGTCACTCTTTCGACGGATAATTTTTGGCAAGAAATTCTTGATTGTTCTGCCTTCTTGTGACTGGGATTTCATTCCGACGTTTCAGAAAACGATCCATATTACTGTCGAAGAATAGTTGCCACTAACGCTCTATTCAACCAAAATGACCGAACCACCATGACCAAACGTGTTATCGCTAGGCTGCATTCAGATTCTATCAGCTACGCTGATTGGCTGGATGGAGTTATTAGACTAATGAAATCGCGCGTACCATAATCACTCGACTTGTCACATGGTTATTTTCTACCTTCGCGCACAGGAGAGCGGTTTTCAAAACGACAGTCACAACAACGACATCGGTCATACGGGCCATGAAATCACATAAATTTTATCAACTTCGAGGCCTGCGGAAACTATGCTACACACATTGTTTTGTTAGGCGAAGTATATATCTGTTACAAATAAAAACGGCACTTTATGGCTTTGTTGTCGCAGGCGACAAGTCAGTTTTCTTTTTACTTGTCACTTGCGAAAATCACTTGTCATCGACAAGTAGACAAGCATTATTTCGAGCGCTGATTCTATAAAATATAAAATCCCATTCACCAACAGAGTGGCAAAATTATTCATTCTTGTTGCTGGTTTTAGTATGGTCTATGAGCATCATATATCTGATTATTAGCATTGAAAATGACAGATTATTCCTTACATCTTCAATCGTGATAAAATCCATCACAAGATGATGATGTTCACTCTGTGGGAGCCATATACACTGTCGCCTCCTTCATCTTCCTCCAACAGTCAGACTCAAACAAATGGCTTCTTTCTGACCTTCTCCCTGTTACACTTTCTGTAGGAGAAAATATTAAATGGAGTAAGATCTAATATAACTAATTTATTCATAAAGGTTGGGGGAAATATCCCGATTTTCATGACAAGCACTCACTCACTCGGCCCCTCGCAACCCCTGGCAATTTCTCATGCCACCACCCTGCCTCGGGAATATCTCATGAAATCAATCCCACATGGTCTTGCCACATAAAAATAGTATATATTTTCACCACCCCCCCCCCCTCCTCCCCCACACACACACTTTACCACCATGCCCCCTTATCTGGATTGGAAAAAAAATCATAATTACTCTAACATGGATATTATAGTATACTAATTTGGTAGCTACCACCCTATGTTGCATGTTTGTAAATCTCATCCATTTGCCTCTTGACACCCCCCCTCCCCCCTAACTGGATGTGTGTGTAGTGGGCATGGTGGGGGGGGGGTTATGTAGTGGGCATGCTGGGGGTGGGGGGTTATGTGGTAATACATGGTACAGTTATGATGTATCATTTATCAAGTCTTATCAATGACTTCTCAAATTTCCTTTGATTGTGTCCTTGTAATGTATTCACTTACCGGTACTACTTGTCATCCATCATGGTGTATTTCATAAACATCAAAATGACTTCTTCGTCGATCAGGCACTAGGGCAGCTGGACTTCTCACACTTCTCACTTGATCACTGGATAAACAGTTACACAATGTTGACATGATATTACCCCATTGGACACAAAATGTTGCCAACATTTGATACAGTCTTACGACATTATGTAACTATTATAAATTCATTGGACTGATTAGAATTTCAGGCAAAATTGAGGGGTGACTGAATGTTAATAGATGTTTTGAATTATTATAGGATTATAACATGCATAGGAATTTTTTTTGGAATAGGAGATTAATGCATATTAGTTTGCAAGGACCTTAGAGTTCAACAAGCCACAAAGCGTATTGCAAGTATTTTTGTGGACAACGCGGCTGATAATTACTGGTATCCATATGTATATATAGCTGTTGACCTATGCAGATATAGTGACAGTTTAATTAATTCTTTTTTGGAAATACATAGGAAATTATATAGCCTGTAAGGGCCTTAGATTGCACTCATCCACAACTGGTATGGAAAAACGACATGCTAAATGTAATAAGTGATTGGAAATTGCAAAATACCGCCAAGTGGTAACAGTAAATTATATCAATGACATATTAAAACAGACAACAGACAGCAAAATTCTTTCACGCAATGAATGAACGGAGAATGAACAATGAAGCATAGCCCAGTTTTCGACACAGCTTCGATTTCAAAACATAAAGCGAAAGCAACGGGGACGAGATATCTGTGCATAACGTATTCAGCTCAAACAATTGTTTGTCCATATTACTTACCAGAAAACAGATGTAACGGGACGAGTAATGTTCTTGTTAAGCTGCCAACAACACCACACGTTCTCTCTCCTCCTCACACTGCAATCCAGTAGGTGGCGCTTCATAAAACGAAGGACGATAACCGATGACCAGTTGAACCATAGTCCAGTTGAACGTTGAACCAAAAAGTGGTTCTTTGGACGACCACCGCGGGAAAAACAATAACGAGGGCGGGAAATACGTTGAACCGAAAAACAGTTGAACGTATACTCGGTCGAGAATAATTTTGACCCACACAACAGTAATACGTCTTTCATTTTTGATAACTTCTATGATTGTTTCTGACTGTTGATAGGCTATTTTATGAGCGAAAATAGTAATATGCCATCAAAATAAGTGCATAACAGCGAAGTTTCCCAAATCGACACGCGTTATTAACGACTTGGGCATTCAGTTTTAAGCATAACCACATGGTTTATTTGGAAAAGTCTGCAGAATTTAACTTAATATTAATAAGAAAATTACTCCCTGTTCTCAGATATTCATATCCCATTGTTTCGGTCATGTTGGTGTCGTTTTACCATGCACGGAGTTTCATGTGGTTGAACGTATAACCAGTTATAGGTTGAACGTAGAACCAATAATAGGTTCAACGTTTACGCCCAAGCTAGTATCATGTGGTTATACGTAGAACCAGTTATAGGTTGAAAGAAGAACCAATAACAGGTTCAACGTTTACCTCCATGCAAGTATCAATATATGCTTGAATTCGAACTGAAAACGTTCAACCAGATTCCGGGTAAACGTTTACTGTCATTAAAAATTGGTTCAACGTTGAACTGATAACAGGTTGAACATTTACTCCCTGAAATTGGCCGTTTTTACAGTGAAAATAAGAACTGGTGTTAATGAGCAAACGCTGCATTCACACAATTACCAAAATGCCTTGTTTCCCATATATTCTTTTCTCACATATAGCAGTATGCAGGAGGTGAGAATGGAAATACAAACGCCATGGGATTTTTGCTCTCATCGCGGTTTCTTGTCCGCTGGGATCTATTCTTTTGGGCGGATTCAATTCAGTCCGTTTCCGTGCACGATACCACTTTTTGAAAACATGTAGCCGAGCGTAAATTTGGAACGTTTTTCACGCGCGCAGTCGACCGTCGTTTGGATTTCACCGATGTTGGTCATCTAAGGTAAGATTTGTCTTTATTTCGCAAAGATTTTCTGAAGTTAATGTCGTAGAATATTTGTAAGATGTTTATCTAGCCACAGCAGAGCTAAAAGCCGGACTAACTCCGAGAAAATCGAGTCCACAGCGCTTACAGCGCCCCCATAAAATATGTGGGGAATCTGCACCGTTGTTAGCTAATGGGCGGAGTTGAACGGAGAGAGGCAGGAGAGAGCCCAGACGAGCGACGTTCATGATTGAACTAGGTCGATGGTAAAATACGTCTCCTTCAACTGCATATTCTTGCGAATATATTTGGTTTTAATAATAGAGACAGCTTCTGATGTTGTGTTTGTCTGCTTGCATTATTGGGAGACAACGGTCGGCACAAATGCACTTTTCCATGAACTGAAACCCAATCTGCAGGTCTTCAATTGGATGTCTGTCGCTCTCCAGCAGGAAGGTTATTCTTCCGCTGGCGATTGCTCATCGTCGCAATAATATAACACAGGCGATCGCATATGCGGAGAGTGCTCTGCGGAATGGCGAGGGTTACGATGAAGGGCAATTCACAAAGGTAGCATTATGTAATATTGTATTATGAATAGCATGGTAACCTGAAACAGTGAACTGAGTAGTAATTTTGAATCAATTAATTACCACTAAATATCTTATATAGCCCATGTTTTCATACATTACACAGAAGATAATGTGCCAGATATTTATAGTATCGTACTCCACGTAAACCCCTGCTATTGCCATTCTCCTGCGCAGTGGTATTTCTGAAAGTCTGAATCTAACGTCAAAAGGATAGGGTGCACTCCGGAGATTCTTTTATTCGGCATGGAATAGACTATGGCTCCGTTTTTCGGCCACCAGTTGTCGCAAAACCTTCAACCCAAATCACTTATATGTATATATTTTCTGAAAGTGCATGATGAAACTATTATTTTAAGATATAACACTGCTATGTTATAGAAAAATTTAACTCGAACATTCTCCTCCATGCTTGCTTCATTTTCCTAGAAAACCCCTTAAAAATGTCGAAAAATGGTCAAATTCGGCTCAATTTCCAGAAAAATCTGTAAGAGCGATTTTAATTAAACTTCTTACACACGTTCCCTGGTCCGGTCTCAGCTTAAAAAGGCAAACAAAAGTGGGTGTCAACCTAACCGTTTTTTGTCAGATTTTCTTCCCGTAAACGAGTCCCGATTTTTAGGCACACCCAAGGGGCATAACTGAGGCAGGACAAACTTTACTCCATGATCCCGATCAGCGTGTAGACGAAGCCAGCCCTCGATTTGTACATACTCGTTTGCAGCGTTGATAATGCTGAATAGGATGGCATTATAGATATAAGCTATTAAGAAGACAAGAAGAATTATGATGTAGCAGAACAAGGGCAGCCTATCGTATTATGAAATTAGAGAGGGGCCATTACTACGAAACTGCGGAGGCCCACCATAGCACGTGGACAACTGCATGGTCAGCTTATCAGTAGAGCCTACAAATATGCTTTGACCCAAATACATGGGGGAAGGGGGCAACAGGTTGTGGAAGATATCTTTCAACAAAAGACATTGCTTCTCTCGGGATCTTCTGTTCGAATAAACGACACTCTTTATACTTTCTACATTTAATGAAACATTATTATGCTTTCAGGGCAATGCATATCTATTTCATTGAAGAATCAGACCCCAGTTTTAGAAAAAAACTTTCGCCACAAACACACCCTGTCTCCCTGCTGATCTCACTATTTTAGACTGACCTGCAGCCTGCCGAGACATTGAACCGTGCCCCTGACCCGTCCATAGAAATCTACAGAGTGTAGCTTAATTCAGCGTTGAAAGGGGAGAGACTGTATTGTAATCAGCGTACACGACTGAGGGGCTACAAACTAAGCTGTGATCGCGGAGAGCAAAACAAAATCACTGGAAAACGAGGCGCTCGATTCTGGCACCAAGGCATAAAATTAACAGGTCTAGCAACACGGTTTGTCAAGACTAATTTGATGAAAACATTACAAGCAAGAGAGGGAGATTAAGTTAGTGGTTAAAATAATGCACTATATAGCGTTTCTATTGTACTAAGACGCCGCCTGAAAAAAGAATAGGTTCGCAGCATTGGTGAAGTCAAATCACTCGAGGACAACCTCCCTGCCGCCTTACGCGCGAACTTAGACACTGAAACAAGTAAAACGCTATAAGACAACATTTTAAGATGTACTCGAGTATTGTATCATATATATTATCAAAGTAACAAACCCAAGACTGACAAATAATATCACGAAAAACATGAAATATAGTCGCTACCAAGGATGAGCTCAAGAACTCTTTCTTTAGGATGTGTACGTTGGTCGAACGGCGGAAGGTTATCTTTAAACTTTTGCTGGGAGAAATGCATGCCTATATAATGTATCTACTACCGTAGATGACATAAAAAATATATATATATGAAATCAGCGGGCACTGTCAGAGTTCCCGGATGACGGACATATTTCTCTCAGTAATATGGATAAATATAGTGCGCAATATATTGTATGAGAGCAGAACATCCCGCCAGACCCAGATACAGATAGTCTGGCCATACTGGACAAACTCACCAAGTTATACCAAACTTTTCTGGTAGTTTTATTGATATAGTTGAAGAATGATGAAGAAAATTAGTCTCACGACTATAGCAAATCCCATGCATATTGATAATAATAAGCAATGAACAAGGGCCCAGAATTTAATTTGTACCAATTAAGTCAGCACCATTGTCCCACACGGGACAATAGTATAATAGTAACAGTACCGTATTATTTGCTGGTATTAAGTCATCATTTCAAATTAGGCTAATTTAAAACCTTCGAATCAGTTATTATGAAAATAAACCTTCAATCTATAATACTTGAACTTGTATGATTAAATAACATAAATTTTTTTTTTAAATATTGTAATCAAAGATAAAATGCTAAAACCTTATACTATTATTATTAAGGATGAATTAGTGATAATATAATGAGCTATTAATATTCTGAAAAAACCCTTACACAAATATCACATTCTCCATCTTTAATTGTATCTTCTGCAGAACTCACTCCAGTGTTAGTTGTTTCATGCAGATCAGTACATACCAACTGTGAATCATAAAAATACTGTACACAACGATACTTTTTCAACATTCGGCAAATAAAAAGTTAAACTGTATTTTTTCGTTTGTATGTTTTACTGATTAGTTAACCAAGTTTGAGCAATTAGCCGCCATGCCATATTTTTGCACACACTCGATACTTTACTCAAAGTTAGTTTTACCCTCCGACGTTACTTTTAGCCATTTGGTATAGAAACTTAAGGTGTGATGAAGATTTCCCCTCTCGAAGCTCGGTACAAATCTAGGCTCAGTCATCTAAGCAAAATGCACGTCATTAATCAAGCTATCAGATTTTCATCCAGATCATCAAGAGTTTTGTCCATGTTTATAATCACGTTTTACCCAACGATTCTTTATCAAAAAACAAACTGATGCTTTGCTATTTGCTAAAACAGGCAGAAACACTGTTCAGATCCATATCAAAAACCTTTGTAGATCAATTTAAACCCTACCACACCTGGGCTTCTTTGGACCTATACAGACTTTTGTGAGGAGAGCATTTCGCCTCTAAATATTTGCCTTACCCCTTGAGCTAGGGGGCAGAAACTTTACCACACTGTACCCTTCCGATTTTATATTCATGTGACTCTGTTGGACTAGTACATGTAAGTCATAATCTGATGTGAAATTAAAATGTTCTTTTCTGAGACTAAAATTAGACCGAAAATAAACATTCGAAAGAAATTATCACTTTTCTTGTACAGGTGTAATGCTATCTGGTTCAAATCGAGCTCCCTATTGACAGCACTGAAGATGATACTATCCTGGGGTCATCCATAGTGTACCTCAACATGTCCACTTTTATTCACAGGGTTGTACGAACGTGAAGCTACCATAGGCAATCTAATCTGGATATAATACCGCTTCCTCAGGTTTATGATCAATTAGTTATCACCAAGTCGATAAACACCCTCATATGCTCACTGCTCTCTCAACACTAATGAGGACTGATACTCAGGGCTGTAGGGCAGTCATGAATCCACTACTTCACTTGGTATATCCACACCCCATGTTGATGTCCAACAGCCAGTTTATCGATGGTAGTAGACAGGGGTCCTGGTGCCAGGATTCCATCCTGGTCACACAAGACTGCCTGGTAAGACAGTCCATCCGAAGATATCCTGTATACCACATTTCCACTTGCCACGTATATGCTGCCCATCCCATCAGCTTCAAGACCAGCTACACTGGTAAAGAACTTTAGCTGCGGACCCCTCACCCGCTTTAGATATTGATCCAACTGATAGATACCATGTGCATTGGACACGAATACGTTTCCCTCGCATTCAGTAATATAACGACTTTGGCAAATAGAACTCGATGAGTTCACCTTACAACCATTTCTTTTCACTTCATGAACGGAGTTATCCCCCGCAACATAAACGGAGGAGCTGTTTCGCTTCAGGCATATACCAGGAAAACTAGAACTGATATCCAGATCACTCAGAGTGAATGTCTTGGTCGCTGTGTTATAATAAACGAGCTGACAAGGACACTTGCCAAAACATGGAAAAAACGTTGAAACAAACAGAGTGTCTCCTCCCAGCACCACATCATATGCATATACTTCGCCCTTGCTGACTCCGAGAGCTGTGGATATATCCTTCCAGCTCGTTGAGTAGTGATACACTTTGCCGTCAGAACACGCGTAAATGCTGCCATCTTGTGACAAAGCCAAAGCAGTGCATACTGCGTCTCTAGGATTTGGAATTTTCTTAATAGATTTTGGAGCCAAGTCGAGGCCCCGCCTCTTTTCTTTCCCCTTGATTGACTTTTGTGCGTCTTCTAAACATTTCATGCAGTCGGAGAGGAACTGGTTAACCTTCCCCCAGGACGAATACGGATCGCGTCCTAAATTCACACCAGGATTGAAGATCGTACTCGTCGTATCTTCTTTGCGCAGGTTTTCAATATGTCCGTTTATCATTTTGAAGGAGTCAAGAATCTCCACATCAGCGGCTCTCTCAGTGGCTGTACTTAAATATTCCTTGTAGCTGTGAAGCTGAGTTAACCTCGTTGTTGTTTCTTCCAGAGCCATTCCGTTTTGCTTCAAAAGTAGTTCCGAGTTCTTCTTGGCATCTTGCAATGCTTGTGATCGGAGCTCTGAAATCTCTTGAAATACGAGCTCCATTTCCTCGACAAACACGTCATGCTCTAGTTGAACATTTGCCCGATATTTCTCCAAACCACCCAGATTTGACTCTGTTTTCTGACACTGTTCTGTTAGCCAATGGATCTTTTCTTGTAAAATAGGCATCCGTTCCTTGAGGGCTTCCTGAAATGTAACGCAAGTGTGGTCGTGGTGGGACAAGTCTTTACAATATTCACACACTGTCTTTTCGCACACGGTGCAAAAGTAATCCTGAATTTTCTCTGGGTGCTCAAGGCATGGAAATGAATCTGTTGCTTTCTTTGTTGTAAGATTATCATCTTTGTTGATTTCGAGGGTGACAACGTTATGCTTTAGGGTAAGTCTGGTTCTGCAGTGAACGTTGGAGCATTCGGCACATAAATAGTCTGAGCAGTCCATGCACTTTGAGACGGCTGTGGCGGTTTTACTGTCTAATGAACAGACTGCACAAGTGTAATAAGCGCCTTCACCCCAGAAGAAATCCACGAGGCTGTTCATGAAGAAATTAGTTCTAAATTCAGCAGCCCCAGTAGAAGGAACCTTTGTGACCAGTCGGCAGCATGGACAGAGGAATTCACCATCTGTTGATGTCTTCTCCATGTGACCATCCAAGCACAATGAACAGAAGGTATGCAGGCAAGGTAGAATTTTAGGGCTGTTGAACCTCTCCAAACAAATAGAGCAGGTTAGAAATGTGTCTTTGACCACCTCGTCTTGAAGTCCAATTTTAGCTGCCTCCGCCATGTTAGTGGGTCTCTGTCTGAATATAAATAAAAATGGTTATTATTTATTAGCTGGTCCAATAATTACGACTATAGATCCTGATAACGCTTCCAGTATACGTAGCCTCCGGAAAAGAGACCACTTCAGTCTCCATATTTCAGTGCGTATTATTATATCTCGAAACAAAACAATAACAAGAGTAATATATAATACATTTTACAGATTCAATCTATGTTAAGTGATTTTATAGGCATGCAGAAGTATATTAATATAACTATCTGTAACTGATCTGTTGATGAACTATTGTGAATTATCAGTATGAACTATTTTGTTTACTGCACGATTCAAACAAGTCATTCGGGCTTCAATATACGCCAGTGCATGCATAACTCGAAGCCTTCAAACATATTGTGTTAACTAGAATTTGACCTTGAAGAAAAAGGTCATGGTCGGTCAACTTGAACAGCATCTAAATAATCACCAGATGCAGATGTACTGCGGTGTAAATTTGAAGCGCCTAACCAGGATTTTTCGGGATACTGCAATAACTGGAATATAACATTGACGAAATAGGTCAAGGTCAGTCAAATTGGGAAGGCTTCTGATCCATCGCTAGTTACATATGTGATTTAGAAAGCCTGTCAAACATGTCAGTGAGTGAATATGATTTAACGTCGCTTTCAACTATATTTCAGTCATATCACGGCGTTGGGTCCTATTCCTTTTCACACCTGGGAACCACACGGGTGGGGTCCTATTCCTTTTCCCACCCGGGAACCCCACAGGTGCCACAGTTAGTCGTCTTTTACGACAAGCTCTCTGAGGAGCTGAGGCTTATTCCTACCATGACCTGCGTTGTGCACAACGACATCCCAGGTCAATCCCCGGAAGCCCCACGGGGCGTGTTAACTAGAATTTGACCTTGAAGAAAAAGGTCATGGTCGGTCAGGATGAACAGTATCTAAATAATCACCAGATGCACATGTACTGTGGTTTCAATTTAAAGAGCCTAACCAGGATTTCTCGGGATACTGTAATAACTGGAATATGACATTGACGAAATAGGTCAAGGTCAGTCAAATTGGATAGGCTTCTGACCCATCGCCAGTTACATATGTGATATGAATTTAGGAAGCCTAGCTATAATCCCTCAAAAGATATTGTATTAACAAGCAAGTTGGACAGACAGATGAAGCAAGCAGACAATACTCTTCGGCCAAAACAGGGCGAGAGATAAGAATTAATACGATTCTTCTTTGCCATCAAAATCCACATCTCTAGGCAGTACTTGTGGTTCTCGTCCAATCGTTTGAGACGGTTACTCAATAAACGAAAACCGATGCTCGTCTCGAAGGGTCTCGGTTTATCTCTATATATTGTTGTCTCGGTTTGCTCCCGGTTTTCTCTCGAAGCACAAGACAACCTCGAATAACCGACCCCGAAATAACTCGACATGCTTGGAAAATGCTATCGAGATGCCATCAAATGAAAGTTTAAACCATTTGGGTGGGGAGATTTGGTTTAATGTCACGCTCAAGGTTATTTGACTCATTTGGTGACAGTCAAGTTTGTTTGGTGGAGGATGCCGGAGTACCCGGAAAGAATCGCAGACCGTCGGTAAGTAACTGATCTTGGCATGCTATAACGGTCTTCTGACCCAGTCAATAAGCGAGTCTTTTGAACCTCACTCGCTGTGCGAAGCAGGTACTTTACAAATGAGCTTATAACATCAGTAATATAAATGTTATCTAACAAGACTAAGTCTGGCATACTACAACCACATATTTTTTTTGGATTCCCTATTTTTATTTTTTATTTTGTGAAGATGAAAAATTTCGTGGAATAGCAACTTCTGACATATTCTTATTAGTCAGACCAGTATCATGCATACAGTGATTGGGTCATTCTCAAGGAAAGGCACATTTTCACTTGGTGAAATATCTCAAAATCAAGATCACCAGTGACTACAGAATTTGAGTTCAAATTTGAGTCATGACAAAACTCTTAAAAACGCGTACAATAAATGCAGACATTCCGAATAATAAACTTTTCATAACACTTAACGGTGGAGTTGTCTTCAATCATGTCACTGGTGTTACACAGGAATTATCAGTAGGTTGGGCACAAAGAGGACAGAAATAGATACCCACATACTAGGCAATACATTGCATGTAACTATGACTAATGATGAAAACATATTGAAGTTAGAAAACAAGTTTGTTTTAGTAAAATTTGTTTTAGTATCCTAATTATGCTACCTAGCTCACCAAAATCAGTCAATTGCACCGCATGTATCAACCATTCATGTAGATTCTGTATAATAAACCTATTTATTCTTGATGCTGACTTTCTACTAATCGAGTTTGTTTATTTTTCAAAATATGGGACAATTTAAACAAGTGTTTCTGAATTTCTAGACGATTCTTGGGCCCGTACCACCAGTGGCAATCCGGTAACACCACTGACCTCGTGTAACACGTACCACTGATTAATTTGTTCATAGACGCAAAAAAAAAGACGCAGTTGCAAGTAAAGAATATTTAGGGGCAAAACACGTACAGGTATATGAAAAGCCTTCTGATAAAATTGCTTCTTCTTCGTCTTCTTCTAATATATGTCCAACTGAAATGTGACACCAGTGACATCGAGTAACACCAGAGACGTCGCGTAACATCATTGACCAATTTGTTCATAGAGGCAAACGTGCAGCCATAAGTGAACGCTATTTAGGGGCAAAATACCTATATGACAAGACGCATTAACTTAGTACCGGTATTATCTGGAAGAAAGGTAAATTCAAGTTGTACTGAAACTTTGAGCAAAATCATCATTATTGTCAATGGTGTTACCGTAATAAATTGTCGTGACGGTCCGAAAACAATGCTTTTGTTATTCATACGGACATTTCTTTATCGCCAGTTAAAATTTTAACTCAGCAGCCACTACATGTTCATCCTTACACGAAACACCAGTGATCGGTAATAAACGTACGCTAAAATTTGATGCTAGAAATGACTGAAATACTAAAGAGAGTTTCACAAAACACATCGTATGGAAAGGAAGCCGCCTGGTAGCAAAACTTTGTTTCAAATTTGAGCGTTCGCTTTTTGGCTCCTATTTCATTTACAGTAACACCAGTGACCCGAAAACCAGACCTTTGCCCATGCCATTTTCACAATATAAGCTGCCCTTGCAAACCATATATTCAGATATATAAAAAATACGTGATATGTGAAAGAAAAGATGAGCTGGTTGCCAAAAAGGTAGAATAATGTAGAACAAAAGAATTTCTGGAAACATTGTCGTGGTATAAAGAAGGTCACTATCACCCAGTGACAGGTCTATTTTACCCTTAATTGAGGGTTCTGGTGAAATTTTACCCGAAAATATAAATCGAGACAGTGAGTGCTTGCAATAAGTTATTCGTACTCTACTAATTGAATACTACGAACAATTCGAATTTTCCCAGCCGTAAGATCGGTTAGAATGAAATTCGGGTCGAGTGACACGAATTAAGCCTATGTTTTTGTATACTATGATTGTCTTTTTGAATTTGGTGCTAATACTGTTATATGGAAAATGGAATAGGTCTTTGGATTATGGACGCGGATATTCTCTAATGGACGACGGCTGGATTATGAATGACGGACTAGACGCTTGTAATTTCCTTGAGAATGACCCGATTATATACAAGAAAATAGTGGATGGCTTAAATAATTCTTCACATAATACTGTGAATATAATACATTATGCAGCCAAGGACAAATAAAATGTACCTGTCCGCGTATCGGGCAATTTCACCTCTAGTATGGAATAACTTAAAACTTGTCCCAATATGAATTGTATAGTACATAATGCATGTGTAACACCAACCACCTCGCTGGGGGTCTAATAACACCCCAGCCACCAGTCAGATTTTTCGACCGGATTCGGGGCCTTCGCGCACATCGCCGGAAGTGACATCATATATAGTAAAATAGATGTTTAACGAAAATTTTGATTACTTTTCAAGTCTGCATAATACCTCCGTTGACCATGATATGTGCACACAGTATGTCACTGTCACAACATGAATCGGTACTTTCGGTTTGTATTACACGAGAGAATAAACGACTTGCCCTTCCATTCCAACTTTGATGTTGTTTCGAATTGTACTGGATACGCAATTGGATTGATGGAGAATGTATGTTCCAATAGATTTGTAGACGCACGAAGCCTAGCAGAACTTCTAGGGGCCATGGACGAAACGCGTGATCAGGTGACCTACATTACATGATTATGGTCTTAACTGTACAGGCATGTATCATCGCCATAATTATTATATCAGCCAGTCCTGTCCCTTCGGCTTTCTGTAAGACGAAAGAAAAATACCACAGTGGACTTGTTATCAAAATAACGAGTTTCTCTTCACTCACCTTGCGGATAAAATCTACAGAGAATAAACAGTTCAGCAGCTACTGGTGGAACTCATCTCCCAACAACGGCTCTGTGTTTCCATGAGCATGAGATCTAAGGGACATAATTCTGTTTTAAATCTGAACCACATAGCGGGTTGTCTCTCTTGGATTGTGAAAACTAAGCGATTTTCCGTCCTTATCTTCATCTTCTGTAGACCTTGATAGATGAAATGATTTTTGAGAGAGAAATAACTTTATTACTAATCAATGCGCTCTTCAAGGCACGAGAATCACAATGGTACAATAGCCTTAATGATTAAATTGATTATCAACACATACCGGTCAAGTCCAAAGTTCATTCAATTAATTAAGTTTTAATTCTCTCTCCTCCCCTCCACATTCCCAACTAAAGATTATATTTGATGTGAATTTATTGATAAAGAACGATAATCCATGAACTCATCAATACCATCAATACATCATGGTCAATTATTATTTCAGACTATACCCAGCCCCCACGTAAACAACTTATCATATTCATTTAATATAAAGTTATTCTCTTCTATATTCAATATTTATTCAATTAATCCTTTCCCATCCCATAAGCTTTGCTAGAATATATGTATATATATTTGAGACAAATACAGTTTCGGTTATTACTCGTCGTGCTATATTCGTATAGTGTTTCATTGAAATATTTACCACGCACAAAGGCAGTTTGTCTGCATATGCCTGTACAGTTAAGACCAGGAATGGTCCGAAAAGCAACGAACCAATGGTGTAATTTTATTACAAAGTTTTCTACAGACTAGAAAAGGAGCAAGAGGAGCGTCGCCAGTGAATAAAGTTAAGAAGTTCATTGTTGAAATATGGTGGGGTTTTTTATTACCGACAAATTTGTCATTCCTTTGTAAATACAATTATGTTTTTTAGCCAACAAGAACGACAAGGACAAGGACAGCGAAACCACTGCAGCTCAAATGACTCCGCTATGCCTCTGCATTTTTCCAGTTTTTTAGGAAGAATCATGGGGTTGTCCTATTTTTTAGCTAAACCGACCCCGAGATATTCACGAGCCTGAACATATTATCTCGAGATACGAGATAATTCTGGATTTTTGTTTGGGTGATTATATTTCGGGGTCCGAGATAATTCTGCTTTTCTATGACCCTTCTATACTTCCGTAGTATATGTGACAGATGTGAACTTAATAGATTTATATAACCTATCAAAATTTTGTCTTTCAGTTTGAGTAGTTTGAATGTGTTTATTACCATGTTTACAGTAAAAAAAATTCAGAAAAGTGTTTCTACTTGAACACGGTGATACCATACATTATATCATTAGCTGGTGATAGGTGACAGTTATTGATCATTTATCACCGTCTCAAATCGACTAAAGCCGGATCTTCAAATCAGATGTTACCATTTATAAACGTTTGCGTGTTGAATTATAAGTAAAACAAATATTATGGGATCAGTCGCTTGAGTCATATATTTTCTACGTGCATCTCATAATAACAAAATCCTGTTTTGGCCGGGTCAAACCATTATTTATTTGTAGGGATGGCAGATTACACAACAACATGACAATTTCTCATTTATATTGAGATTTCAGGAAAAAATAAATATATTATTCTCACCATCTTCATGACAGAACTGGACTAATTATATAACTTACATGTAGTTCTTCCAACTCTTCATGATTTATATAAACTATAGCTTATTGCAATTAGTACCATCAACCACCCGTTGAAAATGAACTAGTCGTTATATATTCAAATAAATAACTCCACGTACGATCCTTGTATAGTTGAATAATCTGTATACCTTGTAGAAAGATGGCGTTCGTGAAAGACATATCAGTTATTCTTATTCTAGCTTGTACCTTAAACGTTGAATGCGCACCGGAGACCACTTTTACTGTCAAAGGTAACAATATTGCCTTGTAACAGGCGTTGAGCATTTTCAGTATTTTATTTTATTATCTGTTATACGATACGTATATAACCCACACAGAAATAGATTAATGATAGGTTGGTTATACATTTTTAATAATAATATTTTCATATGAACGAAGCAAGCTACAGCCCCACGCCCCCACCCCCGCCAAGGCCTGGTAGGGTTAACAAGATGCTAACATTTTTATACCAAATATGTATTGATCTAAATTATCTTCCTTTCATTCCGCAGGAAAATGTAGATCCAGTGAAACTCACTGGGGTGACGATATTGGTTGGCGGAAATTGGAAGCATGCTGGGTAGCCATATGTAGAAGTGTCGGCCCAAGAGATACCGTTACCCTGGCAACACCGTAAGACAAAGAGTGCACATCTTCTAATACTACTTCTCTCTGGAGTAGATTGGTTAAACTCTGCACCGTGTAAAAGTGAAGAAAGACCGAGTTCGAAAAAGAAAAATAACAACACCACTCGATTCAACATCGGAACAACCTGCTGTTGCATCACACATAGCTTTCAGATACACGTACACCTTCATGTTCCTGTTAAAACTGTATTCATCACATTATATTTCATTTCCGATCATTATTTACAACCAGGATATATTGTGGTCTCACGTTAGGGCGAGAAGGCGAGCATGCGTGTGGCCGCTATAGTCTTCCATACTTTCTACTTAACCATTTTAACCATCCAATAAATACACTCTTAGATTCGATTACCAGGCTGTATATCAGTTTGAAGTATCACTTGTTTGTTATTAACGTAGTTTGATATTCACTCGGAATGTCTCCAGTCCATAAAATATTTCAAAGAGAGCTGTTAAATTAAAATTATCTTGTATTATTCGGCTTGATTTCATGACTGAGCCTCTAAAATACTCAAAATTAGCTTAGATTGTCATAATTTCTGAAAAGGTCACAAATTCCTGTTTGTCTTCCAGATGTTCTGCCGGACCTGATATTTCATACCCACTGGACGAACAGAGGGATATGGCCCTACACCACTGTTATCCGTCAGGGCGAGGAGATCTCCCAGCTGGCCAGTGCTGTGGTGGCTACAAAATATGTGCCCACATAGGACCAAACAGGCTGCATTTTGATCTGATCAACTTTTATCGCTTCCTAGATTCGTTAGCATAATATGACACCAACGACAAACCGCGCCTAACTTGTACAGATGTGTATCGCGACTGCATATTCGTCTATGATTCATGTTCGACCACAATATGTATTATCCATCCTGCCATATTTCACAGGTCTGATCAAAATACCCTTACGAATACCCACAATCTGCATATAACTGTAGAACTACCTTAGTCGGTGGTACCGGTACTAAAGGTAAAATGAGTACTATACCCGTGAGAGTTTACTTGTCAGTTAAATAATGATTATGATACGATGATCAGTAGACAATTACTACTGCTGACTCCAGCGTCCTGACCAGAAATGTGATAGCATCCGATAAGCGGAAACGGCGTGATAAACATTTTCCGTCGACTACAAACCTTACCATGGGCTGGGGGTACCGTCAGATGCAAGGTGTTTTTGTTTTTAGCTTGGACGTACTCTTCTTCCGCAGACTCTAGGATATTTCCGCATATAAGAGTCTCTTAGGTTACCGTGAAACAGGGTAGAGAGATGCGACCGTTAGTTCTGACAAATTACATCAGCTATCGATTACAGAACGACCGGAGCTGGCAACCATCGCCAAAGTCCATAAAAATGTATTGTTCAAACAGACTCAGGTGCTAACAATGACAGATAATTATGTTGTGGCAAGTTAAGCCAGACATTCTAGAAATGTAGTTCCATTGATGTAGCTGTCTGTTACTCAGTTTTTGTTTGATATTGAATGCGTTAATTTTGGGAATATACACGTTCAGTTTGACAGAAAATTTGTAATGAATGTTATAGAATCAAAACTGATGAAAGGGTTTTTTAAAAAATGATCCGACAGATTGTCAATAGATAACGGTAAACTTAGAGCCTATAAGAAGTTTAAGTCTGAATTTGGAGCTGAGCATTACGCCACCATGATAATGTCTAGGAAATACAGAAGTGCGATGGCCAAACTTAGACTTGGTGTTGCACCAATAAGGATAGAAACCGGAAGATATGAAAATTTAAAGGTAGAAGACAGGCTATGTCCTGTATGTCGCAATTCTGTTGAAGATGAAATTCATACACTTATTGAATGTCCAGTTTATGACGATTTAAGATATGATCTATTTTTCGAGATGTATGCCCTACTGGGCGAAGTAATGCATACGATGTCTAATGATGATATACTCTCCACTATGTTAGCAAACCAGGAGTTAGTTCGAATTAGTGCCAAAACCTGCTTCACAATCCTGGAGAGGCGCAAGTCTCTCTTATATAAGTCAACGTAACATTTACTACTTCTCAGTAATGTCTGATAATCTTGAACATATCTAACAACGCTAATGTCTGATATGCTAATATAGACTCTCATAACTCAGTATTGAGTGGTGTGTGTACCCAATTGTTTTTATCGATGTTTTATGTCAGTGTACATGCAGTGAGACTCTAATAAACTATTTATCTTATCTGTCTGAAATTGAACGTGAATTAAAACAATTCTGCCTAGCCGTCTATCTTCCAATCGCACGATTACGCAAACGCAAATTTGACTTAATATTGCGTCATTATCTTGAAACTTTCTTAATGCCGCATGGGGTCCATTCTAGCAGAGTTAAGTACGGTAGAATCTGCAACGAGAGTGAGAAGAGCGGTGGTATTTCGCCACTTTACGATAATCCTTTAATCTCAGATTATATTACGAACCGCTACAAAGTGTTCGTCTTGTCAACCATCAAGAGGAAGTTTTCTAGGACCGAAATAACCGACATGTTGTACAGCACCCAGTTAATCTTCTACGACATTGATGCAGTTTGTCTGCGATTGTTTAAGAGTATATTTCAGCTTACATGTGATATGCACCATAGCTATAACATGCTGTACCGTTAGAGTATCAAAAATAGAATTTATAGAAATATAGAAAAAGAACTTTTCTGTGTCATTGTTTCTCAAAATTCATCCAGTTTGAGAAAATAATAAATTGTATGCCCATACAATGTACTCAGTAAGATGTTGACCAATTATAATTGTTCTGTCCTCTGGTACTTGCCGTCCTTGTAGCATAATTCCAGGCTATGTAATGCACAGGGGCTCGGTATCGTTGTTAAGTGGTCAATTAGGTTGATTTGTGGGGACTACTTTTTCTTTTGCAAAAGAAAAATATATATATATATTTCATGCAATTCCATTAGCTGAAATTCGTCTGTTGTCAGTTATTTACATTAAGCATTCTCAACAGAGTCATGCCTTTTTGATAGCGAGATCACCAGTCTAATGAAAATTTAATCCTATCTGCTCTCCCATTTGAATATGTCGCTTGTAGGATCTAACAGGCTTGCAGTAACTCTAGCGTCAACCAATCCTGAGAACTCTTCATACTGCTTTGAATGGAACATATAATGGTAGAGAAGTTTTGGTTGACTCAGGCGAATCAGACGGTGGGGGTGTCTTCTGATGTTGGCGCGGTCCCGACATTGTGGCACCATAATACGGAGTAGATATATGGACTGGTCTTCGGTGTAAACCTTGGGGTAAACGGAGATGGTAAGCCTATTCCCCCACCCCGACTGAAAGTGGATTAGCCTAGATGCGACCGTGATGTCATTATGCTATTAAATATCCATGACATGGGCGCACTAAACACCAAATTCAATTGAAATACGTAAGATCCTATATAGCGAGATGTACGATTGGGGAGCATTCATAGAATATTAACTTACCAGTATATGAGCGAAAGTTATGGCGCGCTGGTGACGGGTCAAATACTATGAATACTTGCAGTAATTGTCCCCCATCGCAACGCGGCCGGGGACTTTAAAATGGTTCTTGCTTCTATGTGTCCGTGGATGTCTGTTCAAATACTTCGCAAGCGATAACTTCCAAATGCTTTATCGTATTCCTCCAAAATTTGGCATCTGCATTCTTTGCGACAAGACGTCGGTTAGTATTGCGTTTCAGCAAGATCCGCCTGAAGGTGGCGCCACTGCCTCTTGTTCCAATCTTCTGTGCTTATCCGT
>JAVTVY010046545.1:0-20386 GCA_036873755.1 Hanleya hanleyi
AACCCGGCCGTGACGGCGGCCATGTGCATCACGCGAAAGATCAGTCTAGCGCGTTGCATCTTTTACATCATCTGTCAATGTGTTGGGGCCATGTTGGGGGCCGCCTTATTGCATGGAGTAACACCACAGAAATACGTAGGAAATCTGGGATCCACTCTCGTAAGCCCCTTCATCAGTCCGGCACAAGGAGTAGGGGTTGAATTCCTGGTAACCTTTGTCTTGGTGTTTACGGTGTTTGCATCCTGTGACGGGAGGAGATCGGATTTGAAAGGTTCCGCACCCTTGACCATCGGACTCTCGGTGACAGCTTGTCATCTGGCCGCAGTGAGTATGATTATCCTTCTTTCAACATATCAGTGGTATTTGCATGAACAGTCACATCCATTACAACGTCTGCAAACAACTCGAAAATCACATGTATTTCATTGACATAAGTATGCTATTTCTCCACATCGTTAACACGGTCCGGATAAAATTAAATGGAGTGACTCTACTTTGTTGACGATTTTTTTTTTTTTTTTTTTTGCATAGTTCGATGTTGCCTGCTTAACCACCAGCACACACAATCGGGCGAAGACACAGGGCGTAGACCGGGCATGTTTTCCATAAGGACGTTGGTTAAACAACGCGAGAAACGAGCAATAATGGTGATTATACGAAAAAGGAAGGAAATATGGCAAATAAAATTGTCATATACCAAAGCTAGGATGTGTTCACATTACCTCACCGAGTATTAAATATTTCTATCCAGTCGTTTTCGAATAAACAGCATTTTTGCTCATTTCTCTCGTTGTTTAACCTAGGTCGTCAGGAGGACATGCGCGGTAAACGGCCTGCGTCTTCGCCCGACTGTACATGTGTGCACTGGTCTGTGCCAATTGTCATACTGGCAAATCATATAGTAGACGGTACATTGTCAGACGGATTTGGGTCAAACTGACCAGATATTTTGTGGTATAGACGTGACGGACCCAAATATTTTGGGTCAAATTCCATTGGTACGGACCTGCAGTATGGTGGATGATCTTCATTACACCGACCCAATTTCTATGTTCCCACTTCGGTTCGAAGTGAGAACATAAAAATTGGCTTGAAGAAATGAAGACACCGGACGTAAACTTCGATCCACAACATTGTCACAAGGATATAACACCACGGACACGCGATATCACCTCAATATGTCACAGTAATATACGACATACTGACAACACATGGTGATTAAGGCTAAGTATATACAGGTATATTGACCTGCTACAGCTATATCAAACAATATTTATCTAAGAATTTCAATGGATATACACTGACGACCTCTCTCGGCCCGATAAGAGCATATCTTTTATATCTTCCTCTCAAAGCAAAAAAAAATCAATGAAATTATTTCGGCGTAATGTCACACAGATCGGCGCTGAAAGCACCGGTAATTGACAAGCGTCTGTAATATATTACTTATTCCATAACCGGTCTTCATATTGGTACCGTAATAAATAAATCATATCTCGGCCTGTTTACCCCAATATATGCGCAGAGCGGGCGGTCACCTCCTTTTCCTGCAAGTTGTTTTGCATCTTGATGTCTATAGCTGACTTAAGCCGATAGCCATGCAGTATGAATATTGTTGTGACAGCTGAAGTCAATTACTCCCATGTCAAAGATATTTTCTCTTCGCTCGATGTTCTCTCACATCTTTTTAAATTGCCAGTTACTGTGATTTGTGGAGACGAAATTTTCATTGGTGAGCTTGCCAGGAATAAAGCCACAGGCGCTTCTGATTGGCTGAAGCTCCGTTCTCGTATTGGACATTTAAAAGTTCCCCATCATTGTTTGGCGATATTCAGCCGAACATGTTCGGAGGAGACAGTATAGTATTCGTGTGAAGGGATGCCTATATCGTCTTTTTATTAACCCTACCTGGTCTGGACGATTTGAGGCCTCTCCATGCAGGTGTGAAGAGGGGCCATTTCGCACCCCGACCTCGATATTCTTACTCCTCGAGCTAGTTATACTTAAACTTCCCATAATATATTTTGGGGAGTAGTATACAAAGCGTAAATAGGGGCCAGTTGACCTCAGAAATTTGCATATGACCTCTGTGACGTCACGCGACAGCCAATCAGAAGCGAGTATTGTGTCACATGGGGTCATGTGTGGTGGTGGGTGGGTGGTGGGTTTAAGATGGCGGCTGTGGTGGTGGGTGGGTGGTGGGTTTAAGATGGCGGCTGTGGTGGTGGGTGGGTGGTGGGTTTAAGATGGCGGCTGTGGTGGTGGGTGGGTGGTGTGTTTAAGATGGCGGCTGTGGTGGTGGGTGGGTGGTGGGTTTAAGATGGCGGCTGGTGGTGGTGGTGGGTGGGTGGTGGGTTTAAGATGGCGGCTGGTGGTGGTGGTGGGTGGGTGGTGGGTTTAAGATGGCGGCTGTGGTGGTGGGTGGGTGGTGGGTTTAAGATGGCGGCTGATATTTGTTCCCCCGGGTAAAATTTAAGGGGTCTCAAGGTCATCTGGCGATCACGTGATCAAGGCATGTACTGACATGTTCCTGATTGCATCAGCATTGGCTGGGTGCCAAGTGTTGACCACTATAGGTCTGGCAACCTTTGACCTTTGTATTCCTCCGCGGTGATGCGGTCTGGCGGTGATGCGGTCGCGGAAGAAAGCTTCCGCGGAGGAAAAGTAGTCCCTAGACTACAAATACGCTGCATGGTCCGATTGGGGCGAGTGAGGCTCTTTTCAGTCATGTCATGGGTGGTTTCACAGAATAAATGCCATGCGGAGGATGGGTACTAGTATTTCGCTGACGTCCTAGTAATAAACATAATCTATAGGTGTTGTACCATGTTAATAGGATCAGTCTAGCATCTGTACCACCCTAGGGTCGAGTGTTTATTGTCCCGTGTATCTCCGCAAGAAAACAACAAACAAAATGGCGGCTCCAGGATGGTGTGGGGATGCCCTTTCCATATCACGGCGGCGACCGTAGCGCCATCTGCACACATTGACGCAAGGGAGACAACTCGTGTAGCCTAAGGGTATGAAAATAGCCGTGTTGGAGCTAGGGGAGTTACTACTGGTCCAATGGGGTCGAGTGAGGTATCCATGTGAAGCTTAGGTGAAGGAGCATCTGATGGGGTGGGTGTGGGGTTGAACTAGCGTCATTCTGCGCATGCGTGGTGGCCCAAGGGTATGGAAATAGCCGTGTTGGAGCTAGGGGAGTTACTACTGGTCCAGTGGGGTCGAGTGAGGTATCAAAGTGAAGCCTAGGTGAGGTGGCATCTGACTGGACTAGTGGGTTTGAACTAGCGTCATTCTGCGCATGCGCGGTGGCCCAAGGGTCTGGAAATAGCCGTGTTGGGAGCTAGCGAAGCCAATAATGGTCCAGTGGGGTCATCTGAGGTATCAAAGTGAAGCTTAGGTGAAGGGGCATCTGACTGGACTAGTGCGTTGACATAGCGTCATTCTGCGCATGCGCGGTGGCCCAAGGGTATGGAAATAGCCGTGTTGGGAGCTAGGGGAGCCACTAATAGTCCAGTGGGGTCATCTGAGGTATCCATGTGAAGCATTCGTGAAGGAGCATCTGACTGGACTAGTGGGGTTGAACTAGCGTCATTCTGCGCATGCGCGGTGGCCCAAGGGTATGGAAATAGCCGTGTTGGAGCTAGGGGAGTTACTACTGGTCCAGTGGGGTCGAGTGAGGTATCAAAGTGAAGCCTAGGTGAAGGGGCATCTGACTGGACTAGTGGGGTTAAACTATCGGCATTCTGCGCATGCGCATAGACGTTTTGGGATGTAGGGGAGTCCCTAATGGTGCAATGGGGTCGAGCGAGGTATCCAAGTGAAGCCTAGGTGAAGGGGCATCTGATGGGTTGGGTGTGCGGTAGGAATATCATTCTTTTGGACTAACCCATCAGAATAGTACGTATCACGGACTACACCCGACGTCTAGGCGCGCATGTGTGACCTGGTCTATAAAACACGTCCCTCTGGATCCCACACCTTCATTTCTACGGTTGCAGAGCCATGGCGGAGACCCAGCCCCATGCGACCCGCATTTTACAGTATGCCACCGTGGTGAATTCATTCACGGGTTACCGAGCAGTGGTCCGGTCCATGTTTGCAGATGGCGACGACAACGAGGGACGACGCCAGATCCTGAACGAGCTCACAGAAGCGGTCCTCCACAGAGTGCACTCGATGGAGAGGCGTGCCATCACTCACCACTACTGGACTATGACAGCCATCCTTGATGCTCGGGCTATGGACCACGAGCGCTCACGCCGGAACCAGCACCGGCTGGTTGGCCTCATACTAGTCTGTGCCCTATTGACCCTGGCGCTGTGGTATTGACACTATAAATACCAGGGTCAGACAGAGTGTGTGACATTCACCGTTCGACATTTACAGCAAGCATGTCATCCGTCCTACGAGCCATCCTGCCCCTTACACCCCAGGTGGGGTTACACGTCTATGAAGATAAAGTCACCCTGGTGGAAGACCGTGGAGCTATTTGCTGGGCGCCCGCTGAGACCGTATCGAATACGGTGACACTACCTCGTGACGGCTGGACCAAATTTAAACGGGTGTTGAGCGGCGAGCTCGACGGAAACCTCATCCACATAGACAATGCCATCTACGTATACCGTACCTCCCTCTTCCTACGCCTGGGCCGCTACCAAGACCCTACGCGAGGCTTCACCCTAGACCCCGATCTGTGGTCAGCCTTGGAGAAAGTGGTGCCTATTGTGGACCAGCTGTTTACACCGGACGAGCGATCATCAGACCAGTTGGCGTGGGCTCGTGCTATTGAGGACGCGCTGGCTGAACCCCATGAACAACTACATGAACCCGACGACGATGCCATTGATTACCCGGCTAGACTCAGTCAGCCCAATGACATGACCACCTGATCCTTTGATCTCACGGGGTTCTCCTATAAATACGAGAGACAGTGAAATCTGGTAACATTCACGTACTGACCATGACGGAGCATATAGTACTGGCGTATTTCAGCTTGACCCCCGAGGTTTTCCTGCACGTGTATGCGGATAAGGTCGATATCATGGAGGAGGTGGGAGACGTCTGTGATGCGGACCCTACACAACCGTGCCCGGCTCACATTCGTCTGTCCCGGGAGGGCTGGACCAAATTCAAACGGGTGTTGTCTGGTGAACTGGACGGCGACCTCATCCACTTGTGCCACGATGTGTACATCCGACGCGGCCCTTTCTTTGCTCAATTGGCTCGGCTAGATGGGGGTACAGTGCATTTTACCCTTCACCCTGATCTATGGTCTGCATTGGAAGATGCCGTGGTAGATGTGGATGAAGTGCTTATCAAGCGGTCATCAGACGAGTTGGACTGGTCATTTACCATGGCCACTGTGGAAGCCCACGAAGAAAATCAGAAAGAAACTCCGGCCCAAGATACACCCGTTATAAATAAACACCAGCCATCAGTGAAACGGGTCTACAGAGAGCACCAGTCGTATCGAGCCCAGTCACCACCACACCCCGTGTACAAGCCACGTCGAGTGTAAGCTCTACACTTACACCAAGTACACCTACTACGTCTCAAGACCCACCGGATTTCATCCCTCACAGTGAACCGACAACGACGACCCACGTTGTACCCATCACCACCATCATCACCCCTGAACGTGAACAGACAACGACGACCGACGTTGTACCCACCACCACTCCAGTTCACTCGTACCAAATTTACAAGAGCGGGTTACCACGACAGCGGATACAACTCGAACCATGGATCCCCGTTGGCAGCATCCCTTCACGTGTCTCATCGCAGGACCGACGGGTTCCGGCAAAACGCACTTCGTCCGGAAGCTCCTCGAACACGCCGACAGCATGATCACTCCACCCATTGCCAGAGTCGTGTGGTGTTACGGAGAATGGCAGGAAGCGTATGCAGCAATGCCCCACATCACGTTCGTGTGGAAGGCCTACCTAACCTGGCCGATTTGGAACCCGACACCTTGATGGTTCTGGATGATCTCATGGCGGAGACGGATGCGCGGGTCACCCAACTCTTTACCAAAGGCAGCCACCATCGACGGCTCAGCATCATCTACATTGTGCAGAATCTGTTCAGTAAAAACAAAGAACATCGGAACATCAGCTTAAATGCCCACTACCTGGTGGTCTTCAAAAACCCGAGAGATACCACTCAACTGCTGCACCTGGTGAGACAGATATATCCCGGCCGCACACCGTTTGCGTTGGAAGCCTTTAAAGATGCCACAACCCCTCAGCACGGGTATATGCTCTTCGACCTCAAGCAAGCCACCCCCGACCACCTTCGACTACGGACCGGCATCTTTCCCGGAGAGACCCACCACGTGTACTTGCAAAAATAATGTAAACACACCCACAGTGGCTCCCCCAGCTGGGGTGTGTGTGTGTTTTGATGATGGGGATAATAAAAAGAATGAATACCACAGCAGGGTTGATTTTTTGTCTCTGAAGTAGATAAAAAGAGCAGAGTTGTGGGTTCTAGCATTAGTTGTACATGATGTCTGCGCGAGTACGGAAGCACGCTCCCACGCTCCGTGTATTGAAGACGGCCCCACCCGAGTTGGTCCGAACCATTGTACGCGGTGCGGACCCTGACCTTGTACGCTGTCTGTGCGAGATCGGGTACAACCTGTTAAAAGGCGACGTACCACTGACTCCGGCTCAGAAGACCAAGTTGCCCAAGCATAAGACAGGTCTACGAACCCTAGTCCATAAGCGGGTCCCACAAACACAAAAGAAAAAGGTGTTACAGAAAGGCGGCTTTCTCGGGGCCATCTTAGCACCGTTGGCCGCTTCCGTGTTGGGTCCAGTATTGGGTGGACTCTTCGGCCGACAATGAACCACACAAAAAAAATGGTCCTCGTCGAACCTCGGTTGCTTCAAAACCTCCAATCACCCTACCCTGTGCCACCTACGGTGAAGACCATAAACAGCCTCGATGGAGAGATGCAACAGATCTTACAGAGACCGGGGTTAAGCGACAGTGAGAAAGTACAACGGTACAATGAGACGCTTCAACGGTACATGACGTTCATGGACCAATACAAAACCCTCTCTACCCCACCACCACCACCACCACCACCACCACCACGTGACAGACCGCCGACCTCAGCACCGCTCCAACAGCCGCCATTACCAGGGGTAGCCCCCACAGTCCCACACAGTGGGTGGAAGACGAAGTGCTGAAGAGTGTACCTGCCTCGTTCAAGAAACAAGCTGGCCTGGTATTACAACGGATGAAACAGAATCCTAACATGACTTGGAATGATAAAGGCGAACTCCTGGTACAGAATCAGGTGGTCCCCGGCACCCACATGACGGATTTAGTGAATGATCTGATGCGTCAACGCAGGTCGCACACGGATCCTCGAGGATGGGAGGTCTTCGCTCAAGGCTTGAAAGACATGCATGTACCACAGGAATTGGTGGGGAACCCCCAGCGCTGGGCCTTTATGCAGCGAACCCAGCAATCGCCGAGTCGTGCACCACCACAGATTCCACAACCTTGGGAATCCGAATGGGAACCGGAGTCACCCCCCAAAACTCCTCCACCACCACAACGGGCACCTTCTTTTCAGACCTTTAAAAAACCACCCTTGATCAGGACACCGCACATTTCCAGAGCCGTGACACGTAGCAAGTCAACGCGACGAACACGACGCCGGACACAACCACCCAAGGTCTGGAACACCTATTAAAACCAACAGCAGCAGCAGGACAGCTCAGTCGCCATGTTTTACCTCACCCTACCCAGTAACAGTTCGCTGGATGTGTTTCCTGACAACACCGTGGCCAAGTATGTGACTCAATTACCACAACCGTTGCATTTACCTGGCCGGTGGGAATGTGGACTGGTGGATATTCAGTACCCTTACTCGTGGTACAACGTGCGAGCCAATGAAGTGTGGTACGAGGTGACCTACGAAGGAAAAGACACCCGACTCACTCTCCCTGAAGGCCAATACGATACTCCCAAGGAGTTCATGGGTGGGCTGTCAAGACTGTTGCATTATAAGGCTCTACGGGAGGTCACAAATACTTCAAGACCCATCAAAGCCTATCCCTTCAAGAATCACGTGAACTTCGATTACAACGCACACAACGACAAGGCAGAGCTTATCGTCACCGCCAACGCGAGTGTCGTACTGAGTCCTATGCTACAGCAAATGCTGGGTTTCGATCTACAGACGTTCGCTGGTCCCACCGAACACCAAGGCGAGATCCCGATGGATATGAAGTCGGGTATGTACGGACTCTACGTCTACTCGGACGTGGTGGACAACCACATCGTGGGCGATATCAACACACCTCTGTTACGGGTGGTGCCCATTAAAAATAAGTATGGCGATCAAGTCACCCACAGTTTCACCCACATGCTCTACCTGCCTGTACGACAAAACCCACATCAACACGATCACGGTGGATATAAGAGATGACACGGGACGACCGGTGGCATTCGAACGCGGGAAAGTGGTGCTGACACTTCATTTTCGACAAGCACGTGCTCCCCACTTTGTATAATGAAGGTGCCTTACGAGTGCGATGCACGCAGCTATATGGACTATTATGCCCAACAGGCCAGGGGTGGCTTTCCGGTGTTTAGTGGTGCACGCATGCAACGTGGACATGGACTGGGGAACATACTCGGGAGCATCGTCAAAACGTTCCTGCCCTTGGTGACGCGTGGGGTAAAAGCAATCGGCAAACAAGCGGTACGCAGTGGACTGGAAGTGGCCGGTGATGTATTGGGGGGTACGGCACCCAAAGAAGCCTTGAAACGGCGGGCCAAAGAAGCGGGAGGCGTCTTGGTGGCCAAAGCACGACGCACCGTAGGGAATAAAAGAGCTGCCCCATCGAGACCACGCACCAGTCGACGACCGAGCCAGCGACGACGCACATCGAAGAAGACCCGGGATATCTTTTCTTAAAACATGTCCTTGATCCACGCCGAGTCCTGCCCGTCCACCAACAGTGAATTTGATTTGTGGACCGTGCCGCCCACACAGACCAGTGCCGAACAAGGATTATGGGTGGAGCATCTCCCGCTGTCCAGCATCAACGCAACAGGACCCATCGAGTTCACCATCAGTAATGCGGATGCGACCTATGTGGATTTAGCCCATACCTACTTGTATGTGAAAGCCAAGATCGTCAGTGGAGATGGCACCAGAATCGTCGACCAAGCAACGGTGGGCCCGACGAATCTCTGGCTGCACTAGATGTTTCAACAGGTGGATATATTTCTCAGCGACAAACTCATCAGTGACTCGACCAACACGTACCCCTATCGAGCCTACATCGAAACGCTGTTGTCGCATGGGCGAGAGGCTAAAAAATCTCAACTGACAGCCGCTTTATTCTACCAGGACAAAGCCGAGCATATGGGCGCAGGGAACGACAATACGGGATATAGCCAACGGAAGGCTTTGACCGCGAACGGCGTCTCGGTGGATATGATCGGTCGACTGCACGCAGACATGTTCATGCAAGACCGATACCTCTTGAACAAGGTTCCCATCAAAATCCGACTGATACGGGCGCCTCCGACCTTCGCCTTGATGGCCACTAACGTAGAGGCGCATGTAGCTGACTATAAGATTGTCATCGAAGACGCAGTCCTGTATGTCCGAAAGTGAAACCGAATCCAGCCGTTCAATTGGGACACATGAAAGCCTTGGAAACAAAACCAGCCCAGTACCCTATCCGACGTGTACAAACCAAAGTGTTCTCTGTGTCTGCTGGAAATATGAGCGCCAACAAAGACAACCTGTTCCTGGGGGAACTACCCAAGCGATTGATCCTGGCATGTGTGGAAAATACCAGTTTCAGTGGAGCCTACCCAGAGAATCCGTTTGACTTTAAACATTTCGGCATCAATTTTGTGGCCCTGCATGTGGATGGACAACAGGTGCCAGCCACGGCCTTAACCCCGAACTTTGAGCGCGCGAATTTCATTCGAGCCTATCAGAGCCTGTTTACAGCCACCGGTCAAATCAACCAGGACGAAGGGAATTTCATCAGTCGGGAGGCCTACGGGCACGGATACACGTTGTTCTGTTTCGATCTGACCCCCACCTTAGAGAACGACCATCAGCTGGCCCTGGCCAAGCAAGGCAATTTACGGTTGGAAATCCACTTTTCAACGAGCCCTCCGGAGCACCGTCAATGTGATCTGCTACGCCGAGTTTGACAACATCATTCAAGTGGACAAGGCGCGCAACGTGCTGTGTGACTTCTCCACCTAACATGGATACAGAGCAGATAACCACCGTGCTGGAGAATGACCCAGAGACACGTATGATGTTTCAAGGGGTGTTCGGCCGAGATGTGTTCCCATTAGACCGTATGTATCCTGCTGCTTACGTTCTCAACACGGACCCGATGGATCGGCCCAGTGAACATTGGGTGGCCGTGTACTTGACAGAACAGCAGGGCGAATACTTTGACCCGTACGGCCTGCCACCCCTCCATCCCGATTTAACAGACTTCATGGATCAAGGCACAGAGACGTGGTGTTGGAACAGTCAAACGTTGCAAAGCCTGGACAGTATGGTGTGCGGACAATATTGCTTGTTTTACCTGTACCATCGATACCGGGGAAGACCCTTATCTACCATCGTACAGATGTTTGACGAGTACCCCAACGCTGAGGACCGAGATGTACTCGTCTATGACTGGGCTGCCCATCATTTCAATGTACAAGTCCCGTTCTGGGCTTGAATTCTTTCAATGTACATACGCCCGCTGTTCTGGGTTTAAGTTTAAAAGCCCTCTGTTCTGGGCTTCAGTTCTTTCAATGTACAAGCCCCTTGTTCTGGGCTTGAGTTTTCACGTGGTTGTTCTCACGTTGTTGTTGTTGTTACTGAATAAAAAGCAAAATGAGATCTCACCAAAAAAAAACCCTGTCTTGTGTGTTTTATTCATAATGCATCAATGCCCAATGTGGAGATTCAGTGAAACTGAAATCAGTGGTGTAGGATGGGGCCAAAATGTAACCCATCACGGTTAGAATGCAAGAGCACTATAGTAAAAATAGAGAGCCAATGAAATCAGCCCACAGACCAAGTACGTGTTTTTGGTCTAGGTTTGGAGCGGGTATTTCATTGAGGTGCGTGTATACGGTGAGTGAAGAGACTCGTCCAACACGTATAGATTAAGTTGATGACTATAAGTTCTATGTTGTCGATTTAACCTCTCCCTACATTGACGCGCGCGCGCGCGCTGCGGCCGGAGAACCCGCGTTCGCGCGCGCGCTCGCGCTGGGGGGCCGCGCCCGTGAAAAAGTCCCGGAGGTTGAACATTGGAACTCTTCTGGGTTTGGAGGATGAACATACGGACGTCTAAGGGGAAAAATTGGAACTCTTCTATGTTTGGAGGTAGTTTTTAGTGAAAACCCAGAAGTGACGTCACAACCCACGTGACCTGCGTATATACTCCTGTAAAATAGAGCCGATTTTATTTCTTTGGAGGGGCAAGGTCAATAGGACTTGCGCTTTTTATACTACTAAAATGTGAAGTAGATTACATCTTACATAGGCCTTAAGGCCGTGATATGCATATGAAGTTTTCTGGGGCATGGTCAGTACTTCCCAATTTCCCCTTTGTCCACTACTCGCCGATTTTTTTGATTTTTTTTATTATTATTTATTTATTTATTTATTTCCTCGAGAGCTTTAAAATAAGACCTCACTCTACCCAATCAGGCCACTAGTGCTCCATCTAGACTCCAACATGTCCACCCCGTATGGATTTATACATACATCGGGCTAATATCCCAGTATATGAGTGTCTATGGGTGTATATGCATCTATTTACAAGCCTAGCCGGTACTTAAAAAAACATTTCATAGCTTTTCCCATCGTATTCTACAACCTCATAGCTCATAGTAAAATCCATAAAAAAAAAACTCCACCACCCAAAACACGCAAAAAAGATAGAAATGTGCGAATCAGGGAGATTACCTTTGCCTACAAGAGAAATTGGCCTAGTCTGAGTTGTCTCCCTTGCATCAAAGCGTATAGATGGGGCTGTGGTTTGGCTGGCGCTATTATCGGGGAAGCCGGGGAAATTGACCTTGGGTAGCCATTTTTCTTAGCGTTTGTTACATAAAACAGACCTGCACGGAATATTTCCACTCTTTTAAATCATCCACACCCAACAAAATTATATCAAACTAATTCATGCATTCAAATGTAAGTGATTCATATACCGCGGAAGACCACATGAAGGTCCCCACCGATGACGTTCGATGAACGTTCGTGATTTTTCTTTGCTGGTGCAAGCTGGACAATAAATGCTCGACACTGGGGTGGCACTGTATCATAGACTGGTCGCAATATATGTATATTGGTGTCCATCATGCCATGGGTTGAACTATTTGGTGTAAAATGTCTGTGGAGCGGACACAAAACTAGACATTTTTTTCAGGCATATTTTCTCATCGCATGGGCGGAAACAACTGCCGAAACAAATATTACCTCAAAGGCAGCAAACCAGTTAGCAATGTAGGCCTAAGCCTGAACAATTATATTTTCAATGAATACAAGGTTGTGTTGAGAAATATATCTCAAAATATGATTAATTAATGATTTTCCATCATGACAAACGAACACCCGACCGGCTTCCAACAAATATGGCGGCGGGTATTCGAAGCTCGAAGTCAGAAAATTGCCAAACTTCAAAAAATTCAGATCTCATCAACCAGAACGTCTTATGTGCTCACAGTTATTGACTATATCGTAAAATATGTATACTTGCTAACCTTAGTTGGATTCGTGATGAAATAATTTAGAAATAAGTAATTCGAGCACTTTTTGTGACATAGCAAAACGAAGATGACAGCCGTTTCCCTTTTCGCTGCGATGGTTTACACGAAAACCCGGCTCAGTTATAAAAATCCATATCTCCGTAAATATGAAATGTCCAAACTTTTTACGTCAAGACAATATTCTCTTATATGTGTACTTCCTATTTCCCGCAGGAATTTATGCAATATAAATTCTTTCCGCAATAAACTTACAATTTACTGGTAATGGTAACGAAATTCTCCGTCTCAATTTGAGCTTCTTGTACGGCGGCGGAACGCCAAGATCAAAGAGCGCGTGCTGCAACGTAGCAGATCACGTGAGGGTCTAAATATAGATCGTTTGTTTACATATATCAGCTGATCGTGTCTGATATATAACAAACAATACCTTATAACAAAAGTACTTTCCGTAATATCTGAATAGTTGATACTCGACCAAGAATTAATTATGACAGAAAAATTATCTTAGATAAGTTTTCGCCCTATTCATAGAAGTATTATTTCCGTCACATCAATTTCTGTCACAGTACTTTTTCAAAAATTTCACCAATTCGCTCCGAGCAAGCCCCATCCATTGGACCAGTAGTAACTCCCCTAGCTCCAACACGGCTATTTTCATACCCTTAGGCTACACGAGTTGTCTCCCTTGGGTCAATGTGTGCAGATGGCGCTACGGTCGACGCCGTGATATGGAAAGGGCATCCCCACACCATCCTGGAGCCGCCATTTTGTTTGTTGTTTTCTTGCGGAGATACACGGGACAATAAACGCTCGACCCTAGGGTGGTACAGATGCTAGACTGATCCTATTAACATGGTACAACACCTATAGATTATGTTTATTACTTGGACGTCAGCGAAATACTAGTACCCATCCTCCGCATGGCATTTATTCTGTGAAAACACCCATGACATGACTGAAAAGAGCCTCACTCGGCCCAATCGGACCATGCAGCGTATTTGTAGTCTAGGGACTACTTTTCCTCCGCGGAAGCTTTCTTCCGCGACCGCATCACCGCCAGACCGCATCACCGCGGAGGAATACAAGGGTCAAAGGTTGCCAGACCTATAGTGGTCAACACTTGGCACCCAGCCAATGCTGATGCAATCAGGAACATGTCAGTACATGCCTTGATCACGTGATCGCCAGATGACCTTGAGACCCCTTAAATTTTACCCGGGGGAACAAATATCAGCCGCCATCTTAAACCCACCACCCACCCACCACCACCACCAGCCGCCATCTTAAACCCACCACCCACCCACCACCACCACCAGCCGCCATCTTAAACCCACCACCCACCCACCACCACAGCCGCCATCTTAAACCCACCACCCACCCACCACCACCACAGCCGCCATCTTAAACCCACCACCCACCCACCACCACAGCCGCCATCTTAAACCCACCACCCACCCACCACCACAGCCGCCATCTTAAACCCACCACCCAGCCACCACCACAGCCGCCATCTTAAACCCACCACCCACCCACCACCACACATGACCCCATGTGACACAATACTCGCTTCTGATTGGCTGTCGCGTGACGTCACAGAGGTCATATGCAAATTTCTGAGGTCAACTGGCCGCTATTTACGCTTTGTATACTACTTTGGGGCCAAGATCTAGCAGAAAATTTATCCAATTTATCCAACGAAACGCATGGCCGCCATTTTGAATTTATCCATGACCGTTTGCACGCAGATATGATGATATGATGTCGTTTCGGAGATAGAGTAGAAAGTTAATAGCGAGGGATGTTCCTTCCTCGCCAAGAATGATAAGGTTATACGGAATAGGAATCAGGAATTGCTTTATCAATTACAGACAGCTGCTAACTGCTGAAAGTAGTCAGAGCAAAAAGACGAAAATATGTACATGGGTACATGTATAGCCTACATTCAGGGATCCTTGCTAAATGGAAATGTCTGAGTGGCCTAATGTGATTTATAAAAAAAATTAAGTGTTCTCCGACAAGGTGGTCCTGTACATTGTATTATGCAATTTTTCACAGTGTTGTAAAATTAGGTTTTGCTCTCGCTCAATTATACAAAGTAACAACACACAATGGGTAGTGGAAAACCCCCCAGCAATTCCATACTTTCGTGACAATGGCTTCTTAAATAGTGTCTGCAGAAATTAGCAAAGAATTCTCTCTCGGCATTAGCATACATATGTCAACAATACCTGGTAAAGTTTACATAAAGGCATTACATGAGTAACAAACAAACAATTTTAAAAGGCCGTCTTTTAGATAGTATCAATTTTAGTGCGTGCCGTCAAGTCGGACAGTCATCAAAGTTGTGTTATCCACCAAAGTTGTCCATCGAGATATATATTCAATACATCCGATATGGTATAGGCATTCGGATATTTTATCGAACAATATAGATAATAGCATCGTTTAATAATCGCGTGTGCTAGAATCGCTCATGATCAATCGTCTATCATCAGGACTGATTCAAGGCTTACTTATAATACAGAACTATAAATTCTACCAAGGTGATAATGCATATACGGTAATAACTTTCTTCGTCGTCATCTTCCAAACCATCGATGTTATCGGGTCAGATGTGAGTAAATCACGCCTCAACGTGCGCTCCCATGACTCCAAGGAGTGGAAATATATTTCCAACGCCAGCACCATTCACCCTTACTCCGGTGGGGCCTTCTACTATACTACGTGGGAACAAGGCTCCGGCGCCAAACCAGTCACCAGATTTAGTTATTGGCAAAATTCCGGACGGGCAATATTTGCCGAACTCGTTGACCATAACCAATGAAATAATTCGATTCTATGTCCACTTACCTTTCACCAAACATCTTGTTCATGAGGGGCTGTCCATTTTTAGCTTTGCAAGAAGTCTAAACTCGGACGAGGGGGTACAACTGTCCACATCATTGCTGTGAGTGTCGTGTATTCGCGCGGTGTTGTTGCGCGTAATCGACGTTCGGCGAAGTGGACATACCCCCAGTAGTATATAGCGAGTAAATTGATGAGATAGCGCCTCACTGCGCATGCGCAGAACCTTGTGTGACGTCATAAGTGTGTAAAATGGGGCGGGATTGGGGCGGTGTGCGCATGCGTGATGTGTGGGAGGTGGGTACAAGATGGCCGCGAGTGTCATGTGTGGGAGGTGGGTACAAGATGGCCGCGAGTGTGAGTGAGTGCAAGATGTGGGAGTGTGAGTGAGATGTGGGAGGTGGGTACAAGATGGCCGCGAGTGTGATTTGGTGGGAGGTGGGTACAAGATGGCCGCCAGTGTGAGTGAGATGTGGGAGGTGGGTACAAGATGGCCGCGAGTAGGTTGTTAAATCTGTGAGAGCTGTTCATCACTCACTGTGAGTCTGTTTATGTGCATGTTATGACAGTGATCATTGTAACAGTGCATTACTGTCTCCCATGTTTGTTAAATCTGTGAGAGCTGTTCATCATGTGTGGGAGATGGGTACAAGATGGCCGCGAGTGTGAGTGAGTGTAAGATGTGGGAGGTGGGTACAAGATGGCCGCGAGTGTCATGATGTGGGAGGTGGGTACAAGATGGCCGCGAGTGTGATTTGGTGGGAGGTGGGTACAAGATGGCCGCCAGTGTGAGTGAGATGTGGGAGGTGGGTACAAGATGGCCGCGAGTAGTTTGTTAAATCTGTGAGAGCTGTTCATCACTCACTGTGAGTCTGTTTATGTGCATGTTATGACAGTGATCATTGTAACAGTGCATTACTGTCTCCCATGTTTGTTAAATCTGTGAGAGCTGTTCATCATGTGTGGGAGGTGGGTACAAGATGGCCGCGAGTGTGATTTGGTGGGAGGTGGGTACAAGATGGCCGCCAGTGTGAGTGAGATGTGGGAGGTGGGTACAAGATGGCCGCGAGTAGTTTGTTAAATCTGTGAGAGCTGTTCATCACTCACTGTGAGTCTGTTTATGTGCATGTTATGACAGTGATCATTGTAACAGTGCATTACTGTCTCCCATGTTTGTTAAATCTGTGAGAGCTGTTCATCATGTGTGGGAGGTGGGTACAAGATGGCCGCGAGTGTGAGTGAGTGACATGTGGGAGGTGGGTATAAGATGGCCGCCACATCTTGAGGTAGAAATGCTGTTAATCTATCTCATGAACATCTATCTGCATGTTGCTGGTCTGACTGTAATGATGTGGGAGGTGGGTACAAGATGGCCGCGAGTGTCATGATGTGGGAGGTGGGTACAAGATGGCCGCGAGTGTGAGTGAGATGTGGGAGGTGGGTACAAGATGGCCGCTTGGCCGCCAGTGTGAGTGACATGTGGGAGGTGGGTACAAGATGGCCGCCACATCTTGAGGTAGAAATGCTGTTAATCTATCTCATGAACATCTATCTGCATGTTGCTGGTCTGACTGTAATCATGTGGGAGGTGGGTACAAGATGGCCGCGAGTGTCATGATGTGGGAGGTGGGTACAACATGGCCGCGAGTGTGAGTGAGATGTGGGAGGTGGGTACAAGATGGCCGCCAGTGTGAGTGACATGTGGGAGGTGGGTACAAGATGGCCGCCAGTGAGTGGAAGATGTGGGAGGTGGGTGCAAGATGGCCGCCAGTGTGAGTGAGATGTGGGAGGTGGGTACAAGATGGCCGCGAGTGTGATTTGGTGGGAGGTGGGTACAAGATGGCCTGCATTATGGGCCATATCCAAGATGGCGGCACGTATGTTCAAGATGGCGGCACATCCGGTGTCGAAAACTGGCCATTCCGTCGGGATGTGGTCACCTAGTGTCGAAAACTGGTCCTTGTATGGGTCCTGCTAGACGTTTTGACGCCATGATATAGACCGGAGAGAGAGAGAGAAAACAACAACAACAAGGATGACACATGAGGGAACAACAACAACAACAATTTTTTTTTTTCATTTAGTTCATTTTCCCCTTCATCATAACATACCCACGCTGGGGGAGCCGCGTTGGGTATGTTTACAATTCAAGAAAGACTCTTGTCCAATCAGAGACCGCCATTTGCATCTGTCCTATTCATTCCTGTCCGTTAGATGTATTCTTGTCCAATCATAAGTCGCCATTTCAGAGAGTTCCTTCTTCGGTCATGTTCATTCTGAACCGTTTATTCTAATCATCGTCGGCCAGGCCTGGATATTCTTCGGGCAGCATGTTCTGAAACAGTTGTTTGCGCATTTTGATCGCATTTTCCAGGGCCTAGGTGGGTGGTAAACCCATATCCTCTTCCAAGTGACGCTTGGTCTTCATGATGGACCTGTGCGTGGGGTCCCCTTTCATTTCAAGCGGTAGTAAGGTATACTGTTCATAGATCGCCATGGTTGTTTTCCTGATGCGGGGGCGCATTTGGGTGTACGTCTGTTGTAAATTATCCTCTCCGGCGTCCTCGATCGCTTCAGCGTGAGTATTGATAGCTGCTGTCACAATACGATCCCAGAAGGTAGGTTCTGCCTCACTTTCCTGGGATGAAGGCTGATTCTCTGAGGTCAAGCTCTCCATATCAGTAGATAGATTGTCAGCCATCTTGGATTCGGTATCAGTCGATGCACTCTCATCAATCTCTGTATCAGTATCTGCCTCAACGGGCTCCTCGGCGTCTTCAGTCCCATGTATATTTTTCTGGCGTCGCATCATATCGTAATGTCTGGTGAACGTGCGTTCACACTCAGAACAAGTATAAGCCATGTTGACGGTTGAACGTCGACTGTGCGTGTTTTGGGAATACGCTCGCTTTTATAGACAGTAACGGTCATCGACGCTTAGTTCAACGCTTCAACGCCCTGGTGAATTAGCTCAGAAGCTCTGATTTCATGGAATTGACATCAATTCATCGAAATGCAGTGACGCCCGTCAACGCCCGTCGTTACGCCTTAACGCTCGTCTCAACGCTTTAACACACTTTCTTAATGCTTTAACGTTGTTTAATGATGCGTTCGAACGCGGAGCGGTGGAAACCTTTACACTGCGCGCCGGGGTCAAAGGTCAGTTCCGGTCACCTTTAGCGACGTACACCAAACAGAAGCGAGTATTTAAAATCCGTCACAGAGCTCTCGTCCAATCAGAAGCGAGTATTTTGACCCGGTGCATTAGGGGACATATCCAAGATGGCGGTTCCAAAATGACGGATCCAACATGGCGGCTCCAAAACGCGCCGGGGTCAAAGGTCAGTTCCGGTCACGTGAACGGAAGCGGAAGTGACCTCCGGAGCTCCGGAGCTCCGAGTTCTCTTGTAGCAACGCCCGTCAACGCCCGGTGGTGGCGTCGGAGCTCCGGAGCTCCGAGTTCCATGAGCTCCGGAGCTCCAAGAGCTCCGCGAGCTCGGAGCTCTTGCATATAAACACACACATGCATCTGTGAAAGCTTCATTATACGCCTGGTGTCCGTGGTGATGAGAGCCATGGTTTATGCATGTCACTTGTGTTCGAAGTCATTTTCCACGCCATTTAATCTACGTAGACATATACAGCGAAGCCATCTCAAGGAACGGAGTACCGATAACGTGCAAATTCAAAGTACGCGCGAGGAACGATCAACACCTACGTCACACACGACAGTATTAGAGCACCCTTATACGATGACAGTGAGCGGCCCTACGGGGTGTGGAAAGACGTCCTGGGTGATGAAGTTCTTAGAGGAAGGTGTGGCAACCCCAGCTCCGACACGTGTTGTTTGGTGTTATAGCCAATGGCAGCCCGCCTACGAAACTGCACGACTACAGAATGTGAGCTTTGTTCCAGGAATTCCTCAAGACATAGACGAACCCTATTACTTCGATTCCGAGCAGACCAACGTGGTAGTGCTCGATGATCTGATGAGTGCGGCCAAGGACAATTCGAAAATCGCCGACCTATTCACCAAAGGGTCCCATCATCGAAATCTGTCCGTCATCTATTTGACTCAGAATCTCTTCCTCAAGGGAAGGCGTCCAGAGATATTGCCTTGAACTGCCAATACTTTGTGTTGTTCTCCAATCCCATTGATAGAGCACAAATCCGTGTGTTTGGTAGTCGAATTTATCCTCAGAACATTGACCATTTTTTGTGGGCGTTTCAAGAAGCGACAATTCGTCCGTACGGCTACCTGTTCGTAGATTTAAAAGCCCATACCCCCGAAGATCGTCGGCTGACGACCCACCTGTTACCCGGCGAGGAATCACCACACCGGCCTATACCCCTACACCATCCGCCGAGTGCACTCCTGGCAGAGCAGCAGCAGAAGCCCACCCCCATACAGCGGGCCCGCTTCATACCATCAGTCCTGGAATATCACCCAACCGTGAAGGCCCAACCCGAGGTTGAAGAACATAATGTGAACTCGAGGCTATGGAAGGATTTGTTCAAAGAAAGTATGGACGACGAGATGGGCGGGATGTTGCAGGCTACAGGAAACAAGTTTCAACGCAAAGGGTATTCGAAAGAGGAAGCTGCAATTTTAGCCCATAACAGATTGGCACCCAGACTACGACGGGTTTTACGTCAGCAGTATGTCGACTTACTGACCCATATGAAATTGTTGGATAAGGACCCAGTCCATATGGAAATTGAAAGAACAGCGTCGATGTTGAAAACCTCGGGCATGAAC